>QJPP01000225.1:0-12500 GCA_003996215.1 Jaltomata sinuosa | reverse complement strand
AATGGATGGTTTTGTGTCTATTACCAGTTCTCCCCCCTGAGTTGAGACTGATAATTTAGATAGATGGGGGTAAACTAATGAGCTCAAATATTAATGAACTCTATAGCAGATTTATCTATCGAAACAATACCCTTACCGATCTATTAACAACAAGTAGATCTACGCTAGGAGAATTAGTAATGTGTCAGAAGAAATTAGTACAAGAAGCCGTGGATACACTTCCTGATAATGGAATCCAGGGACAACCAATGAGGGACGGTCATAATAAAGTTTACAAGTCATTTTTTGATGTAATTGAAGGCAAAGAGGGAAGAATTCGTGAGACTCTACTTGGCAAACGAGTCGATTATTCAGGACATTCTGTCATTGTTGTGGGTCCTTCACTTTTATTACATCGATGTGGATTACCTCGTGAAATAGCAATAGAACTTTTCCAGACATTTGTAATTCGTGGTCTAATTAGACAATATCTTGCTTCGAACATAGGACTTGCTAAGAGTAAAATTCGAGAAAAAGAGCCGATTGTATGGGAAATCGTTCAAGAAGTTATGCAGGGACATCCTGTATTGCTGAATAGAGCACCCACTCTGCATAGATTAGGCATACAGGCATTCCATCCCGTTTTAGTGAAGGGGCGCGCTATTTGTTTACATCCATTAGTTTGCAAGGGATTCAATGCCGATTTTGATGGAGATCAAATGGCTGTTCATGTACCTTTATCCTTGGAGGCTCAAGTAGAGGCCCGTTTACTTATGTTTTCTCATATGAATGTTTTGTCTCCGGCTATTAGGGATCCCATCTCCGTACCAACGCAAGATATGCTTATTGGACTCTATGTATTAACGAGCGGAAATCATCGAGGTATTTTTGTAAATAGATATAATCCATGTAATCACAGAAATTATTAAAATAAAAAAAGAGGTGACAATAGTTACTATAAGTATACGAAAGAACCTTTTTTTTTCGAATTCCTATGATGCAATTGGGGCTTATCGGCAGAAACGAATCAATTTAGATAGTCCTTTGTGGCTCCGGTGGCGACTAGATCAACGCGTTATTTCTTCAAGAGAAACTCCCATCGAAGTTCACGTACCAACACGTTATAAGTTTTTATTTGCTTGAGGACGAATAATAGTTTAAGTTTGGGGGTTTGATAAGTTGGTATGTTATCAACTTATCTCTACTTTAATCTTGGATTTTTGCTATGTTGAATTGAGAAAATAGTACATTGGATTTGATTTACTTCCAACAAGTTTATATAATTTAGAAGTGATTGGTAAAGAAAACAAGTCAAAAAGGAGTCAAATTGAAGAAATGGTAAAGGTGACTAGAAATGTAAAAAATAGTCAGAAGTGCAGATTAGAAAATGTTGAAAATTTGAAGGACATTTTTGTCATTTTTGATTGAAAAAAATTTTGGGGATCTATAAAAGAAAGAAATGGGAGAAATTGTAGACATATTTGGCAAATTTTTCAAGATTTGGGAGCAAGGTTCAAGCTCTCTACACCATTAGAAGAGAAGATTGGAAGCATCTAATGAGAAATTCTTAATCCTTTTACTTTTAATCTTTAATTCCTTATTTTGTATTGAATATTTTTGATATATTTTGTTAAATTTTAGATTTAGATATTATTTAGTAGAGATACTAATAGCTAGGATTTTGATTCAACTCTTGTTGCTTTTGTTTTGATTATTTCTTGAAATTTATGAAATGGGTCTCTTGTTTATTTGATTGAACTTGCTTTATATAAATTCTGAAGGGAGTAGCTAATCCTAGGTCATTCCCGATTCCTTTTAATTAAACTCGAGAGAGAAAATTAAGGTTACGCTTAGATTCGTTAACATGATTTGGGGCTTGAAACTTCATCTAATAGATTTAACAGTGGAGATAGAACGAATCTAAGTATATCCTAAAATTGGAATGTTCTAAATACTTCTTAGTTTGATTCAGGAGAACTAGCTAAGATAGACTCGCTAAATGATCGAGAGACATTAGGGAGTAATTGAGATTCCAAGGCTAATTGCTAGGCCCATGATTAAGTAGTGACAAATAATTATTTATAATGGATCATTCTTGATGTTAATTATTTTCCTACTTTTCATATCTCATATTTTCCTTTGCTTGAGAGGTCATTGCTCACTTTACTCGCTTTCTAGTTAGTTTTATTTTTATTAATTTTTTAAATCAAAAATCAATTTTTAAAAAAGTGTTTGGCTTAGAGAAGTTGGTGATAAATCATTTACTTTCTTAATCACTTATATATTATTCTTTGTGGGATCGACCCTGACTCATAATTGAGTAAATTATATTGCATATAATTGTGTACACTTTCTGACTTGAAGATTAGATTTAGGCATTATCACTGAGAAGATAAGAGTATGTAAAAAGATTGTTGACGGAAAGGGTAACATGGATGCCAAACCCCTCCAAACTATTTGAGAAGCATAGGAAAAAATCAAAGTGTCACACTATTAGGCAATATGATTAGATAAATCATATATTTGAAGTCAAGACAAATATACACCAAGATCGTGGAGGTAATATTCACATTATTAATGATCAAGAGAAAGCGTGTCTATGTAGTTAGTGAAAATCATACCACATTTCATATTTTCATGCAATCAAGTATTTCTAATATGTTGAAATTGATGCATGGGACTATGTCACACCGGAACATAGTATCATAAACTATAGAAGAACGTACTCTAAGCAGTTTATACCACTTAGTGATGAGTCATATTTGGCCACCACAATCATTTTTTATGATTGCTAATAAAAAGTATTTGCATAAAATATGTGTGCAAGCAAACATCCGTCTTCTCAATCAAATGGACATTCTAGACAGGACATACTATCGCAAGTGCTCATTGTTCAAAGAATATAATCATGAGAAGCATAATTATAACTTAAGAGATAATGGGGTAGTGCCTCTCGTGGTGGAAGTACCTCAAGGCATTGATTATTGTTGTATGCATTATTAAGTATTTCTAATGTATGATCGTATTTTATCCATCTTAAAATTAATAAATGTAATTTATCTTTTTTGTCTTAGTTATATTTATCTTTCAAATAAAAAGAAAAAAATACAGTCGTAAAAACACAATAGTGAAGACATAAATTTTAAGTAATAAAATTTAATCTTCGTCAGTTTTTAGTACCACATCATTATCATCATCATTTTAATCTTCATCTACTTCATCTTCTTTATGGTCTTTCCTATTTTCTTCTCTCTTTTCATCATTGTAATGTAGACCTCAATTTTTACCCATTTCTTGATAAGATCAATAAAAGCACTTCTTTGGTTTACGTAATAATATGATACTCCATAATATAATTTTTGGAGTAAATATTTTATAAGGTCTATTTATTCGTGAACTATTAAAAGTATGGGATAAGAAAAATCTTGATGCAGATTTTCATTTTCTAACAGTTTTCAATGCTCTTTCTCATCCACTCCATGAAAGTTAAGATTAAAGCATGAAAGGTATCTAGTGCTTTTTATATTTCTAATATTTCTTTCATCAAATATTGGATAACTAGTGGTTCATCTTTGAATTTGGAGGTCTGAAAAATTACTGGCAATGCGTGTGGTACCACCAAACTATGTCAATGAGATAATATCTCTTAATCACAAATTTTTCAATATAAACTGAATCCATTGAAATTTTTACCCTAAATAATAACTCCTTTGGGTTTTGAGGAGTGTGCTTTAACCTCAATGATGTATCGAACAACTTTTAAATCAACATAGATACAAATAGGTTGATTTTCAAAGGAACGAATAATACCATGCACATATCTTCATTCTTAATTCTATATCTCCTAGTATGTCCACACATTCATTTAAACATTCTTATTTCTACTACATTCATATTCAGGATGTGTGAGTTCTTCACCGGCCATCACTCTACTCCATATCACATAGTCGGTATAGCAACCACTTTATAGTCTTGGTGGCACATTTCATCACACAACGCACCATAGTGAGCCTCTATTTCATCTACCTCCTCTAATACGATGTGTAACATCATCGTTTATCTCCTTATTTTTTTTGAATTATTGAACCAAGGTACTTAAAACTTCCTCTTTTGGATATGACTTGTATATCAATTCTCACTTCCATATTTACCTCGTAAGTTACATCTCTGAACATACACATTGGATACTCTCTTAGTCCTTCTCAACTTGAATTTTTTAGATCCTAATGTCTGCCTCCATACTTTTAGCCTATCGTTAACTTTGTCTCATGTCTCATCAAGCAATACTATATCATCTGCAAAAAGCATGCATTATGTTACCTCAACTTGGATATGTCATGTCAGTTTATCCATCACCAAGATAAATAAAAATAGGTTAAGAGTTGATCCTAGGTGCAACCTCATCACAACTGGAAAGTGTTTTGAGTTTCCTTCCACTATCCTTAACTGAGTCTTAGCTCCATCATACATGTCCTTATCCCTCTAATGAAATCTACAAGTACACCTCTAGCCTCCAAGCATCTTCATAGAATCAATCTAGAGACTTTGTTGTATTCTTTTTCTAGGTCAATGAACACCATATGTAAGCATATCTTCATTTCTCTATACTGCTCCATCAATCTCCTTATGAAATGAATGACTTCTATTGTTGAATGATCCGATATGAATTTGAATTAATTATCAATAATTCTCCACTTTGAATCAAATTAAACCACATGGACACACCCATCTTCACCCTCATCTCCACCACCCTCTCCCAAACTTTTATAGTGTGGCTTAGCATCTTGATACCACTATAGTTATTGAAATTTTGAATAACACTCTTGTTCTTGTATAACAAGATTATTATACTGCACCTCTATTATTTGGGAAATTTTTACTTCCTAAGAATGTCGTTAAACAATCCAAATAGTCAATTCATGTCTGCTTTACATGTGCTCTTCCAAAATTCTATCGCGATATCATCTCGTTCAGTTTCCCCCTTTTCCTCTTATGAATAACCTTATTTACCTTCTCAAACATTATATCCCTACAACACCAAAAATAGTGATGACTCTCAGAGTGCTCTAAATCTTCAAAATATAATATTCATGTCCTCCTCTTCATTCAAGAGTTTATTAAAGTATGTATGTTATTTTTGTCTAATGTATTCCTCTTCCACCAATATTTTGCCTTCCTCGCCTTTGATGGGCTTCACTTTGGTCTAGGTCTTGGCCCTCCTCTCTCTTTTCTTGGTGAGCCTATACAACTTTCTACCTCCACCTTTGTCTTGTAGTTCTATATAAAAACATTTAAACGTTGTCATTTTAGTCGGTGTAATCGCTAACTTTGCTTCCTTCTTTGTTGTCTTATACCTATACCTATTTTCCCTATTTTTATCCTTGTCTTTTCTATCCACTAACTCTATATAAGCAAAACTTCTTGACTTTCACTTTCTCTTGGATTATTCCATTTCACCACCAATCCCCTCGATGGCCACTGATATTACCCCTTAATACCCCCAACACCTCTTTAGATACTACCCTAATGCAATTAGTTATCCTATCTCACACATTGTTTGCATCTCCGCTACATTCCCAAGTCCTTACCATCAACTTGTCTCTCATCTTTTGAGCTTTGGTAGTAGTTAATCCACCCCATTTGATCCTCGATAGGTCATACATAGCCCTCTTCTTCCTCTTAATCTCTAAATTCATTATCAAAAGCTTATATTAAATTATAATATAATCACTCATGATAACCTTGTGGTCTCTCTGCTTATGTGATTGTTTGTATAAATAGTAATCGTTTATGTTACATTTTAATTCTCAGTGTTTCTCTTGATGGTAAAGTTTGTAGCACAATTCTGGTTATTGGATAACCATTTTATGCCGTCTAAGTATACTTTGAAAATTTCACACAAATATTTTATAAGCTTGAATTATCTTCCAATTTTATTAGGGATTTAAGTGTTTAGTTTTGAAATACATGATGTATATACATAATAAGTATAATCAATATTACTTACTAATAAAAGGGAATAAGCAGCTTCTTTGTTGTCAACATGTGTGCTTGGTGGATTGGATATGGAATTAAAGGGTATTTATGTCATTTCAGTTTCCACTTTACATGATATGGTAATTTCTGTGGATTTCACTTTTCGTCATGACAACATACTTCCACATACCTACGTCTACTGCCAAATGTGCTAGTTACGTGGAATGTTTCTTTGGAGGTTGGCCAACGTATAAGAAAGGATAGACTACCACTTAATTACTTCAAATTCAAATTTTATCAAATTATCTTTTAGTGATCATTAAAAGTTTTTAATGAAATTAGAGAACTAATAATACTCCATTTGTTTCAATTTATCAGCCTGATTGTGATAATCGAGTTTCAAAAAACAAAAAAGATTCTGAATTTTGTGATCTTAAATAAAAGATTTGTAAAACTGTATCAAAATGTCATTTAATTTTATGTCAGGTGGAAAGTTAAAATTGAAGAATTATCAAAAAACTATTCTTTTTAAAATGGACTAAAAAGAAAAAAAAGATAAATAAATTAAAATGAAAGAGATATAGAGATCTAATAAAGAAGAGTAATATTTCCATGTATTACAAAATTCGATTTTGATAAAGCAATTACTCATACAAGTATTGTTCAACTGCTTCTAAAAAATAGCTAAACAATGATGGAAAATGAGAACCTGCACACAACTAGTCGGGACTAAGAAATCCACATAGCCTATTTTAAAAATATCAACATTTGATTTTGTCAAAAGATATCATGAAATTAGTTTTAGGCCTTAATTTAGGTATGTCTTTGGGCCCCTGCATAACTGTAACAATCCTCATAGTGAATTTCATATTTTTATGTATTTTAACCATTTTGTCCCTTCTCATAGTTGTATTATAGTGTTTGTGGTCCACGAGACTGGGTGACATAATTTTCAAGGTGTTTGGTTGAGTTTTAGGTGAGTAATTTTATTTTGGAAGGTTTGAAAATTGATATGGTTGAATTTTGTCAACAATTGAAGTTTGAAGCATTATATGAGTATCCGTCAGTTCCATTAGCTCTAGAATGCCATTTTGAGCTAGTAGCACTGTTGGTTTGGGTCCCGAGGCATTCAGATGCATTTTGAGTCATTAGTTGAAAAGCTAGAAGTTTTTTCTTAGAATTGACTATGGTAAACATTTGTTGATAATGACCTTTGTTGGTGAATCTGATGATTCCATTGAGTCTGAAATGCCAATTTTGTTCTAGTAGCATATTTAGTTTGTATCCATACAGTTTCAGGTGCATTTCGAGGGTTGATTCCGAGCTTTGAAGGTTGGGATTATTGTTGTTATTTGTTGTTTTTGGTGCAGTAACGCCTGCAAACCTTGGCCTGCACTGGCAAAGCCACTCCTACGGCCAAGGGGTCGCTCCAGCAATGATTATCTAGTCGATCGTGGACTACTTCAGCAGAACTTTTCCACATTAGCAGCTTTGTAGCGGCTGAGAAATCTCGCTCCTGGGGGATTGCCCCTACGGATAGGGTTCACTCCTGTCGAGATCTGTTTGACTAAAGGACCTCACCGTTGCAGACCTTTTCTGCACCAGCAGCCTCGCTCCAACGAGCTTTTGTCTGCTCTTATGGAGGTTCACTTGGCAAGTGAGTTCCGCCATGGCGGAAGGTTTGTCATGCCTACGATGGTGCACCTGTGACCCTTTTCTTGCTGGTGTGAGATTGTTGGTATTAGACCAGATTTCTTTTTCCTTTTCACTCTATTTCTTCCCCCATCTTGTTTTAGAGCTCTAGAACTCAATTTTGGGAAGTTTAAAAGGTTTTTTTTCGAGATCATTGGGTAAGTTTCTATATCAATATTTTAGTATTCCCTGATGATTAGTTCATGATTTTACCTTCAAATCTTGGTTTTTCAACTTGGAATTTTAGGGATTTCACTACAGAGTTAAGAAATAGTATTTTGATGGTTTCAAGCTCGATTTCAACCCTATTTTTGATGAAATTTCTTATGTGAACTCCTTAAATTATGGATAAAAGTAATTTTAAATAAATTTCTGGTTTTGCTCTTTCAGGCTTGGAGTTGACTTTTGGATTGACTTTTTGGACCCATTGGTTTTGCTCTTTCAGGCTTGGAGTTGACTTTTGGATTGACTTTTTGGACCCATAACCTAAGTATAGCATTATGGGTGTCCATAATCTCGTATTGTTATGTAGAACCCACATCTGAATAGATTGAGCTTGTTTGGAGGTGATGCAGGAGGGCAAGGTTTTATGTGATTTCGTGGTTCTTCTATTTAAGGCAAATTGAGACATTCTTTGACTCTTTTTTGAAGTATTTATATGTTATATGTGTGGATAGGGATCCTATATTGATGAGGTAACACTACTAAAATATCTGTGAATACCGACCTCCAAATTACCGACCTCCTATGGAAGTCGGTAATTTCCGACCTCCGGAGGTCGGTATTGTTAAAAACAAAAAATTATTTTATTTTCTTAAGAAAACCGACTTCAAGATGTCGGTTTTTTTGGAAAAAAAATGCGGAAAAACCAAATACCGACCTCCGATTGTCAGAAATTTTCGCAGAAAAAATAAAATTAAGAAAAACCGACCTCTTGTAGTCGGTATCGAATTAGTAAATAAAAAAAATATTTAAATTTATCTCAATTAAATATAAACAAAGGAATTTCTTGAATAACTTTTAAATAAACCGTCCTCCGGAGGACAATTATTTATAAGATAAAAAACAAAAAAACAAATTAATACCGACTTCCTGATGTCGGTAATATTAAATTTACATAATTGATTTTATTTACCTTAAATTATTCTCATAGTGACTTCCAGAAGTCGGTATTTTTATTTTTATTTAATTATTTTATTAGGATCGACATCCAGTGGTCGGTACTTGATTAGAAAATTAAGAATATAATTTAATTTTATCTCAATTAAAAATATAAAAGACTACAGAATAATATTTTGAATTAGTTTTAAATAAAGCGTCTTTTGGAAGACGGTTTTATATAAAATATAAAATAAAAATAATATTAATACCGATATTCAGAGGTCGGTATTATTTATTTAACGTAATTAATTTTATTTTCATTAAAATTAAAGGTAATACCGACCTCCGGAGGTCGGTAGTTTACTTTTATTTAATTATTTTGAATAAAATCGACCTCCGGATATCGGTATTACCTTTAAATTTTTTTGATAATCACTATTTTTCTATTGTGTATAACACTAAGGGGTCGTTTGGTAGCTAGTTAAAGTTATATAGGTATTAGTAATGTAGATATTAGTTATGAGGGAATCTATATATTATTTATACATGTATTAGTTATGCAGGGATTAGTTATTCATGTATTAATTATACAAGTATTACTTATTCCACCTTCTATATCCTGTATAAGATAATACATAGATTCCCTCATAACTTATACATCGTCTTGAATATATACATATGTCTCGTCTAGTGATGTATATACGTATATATATATAGTACGTATTCAAAAGCTAATTAACTGATCGATAATACATATCCAAATACGTAGTATGGATACGTCGTATATTACGTACATATTAGTTAATATACGATCATTGGGAAATGTAATTAACCAAGTCCTATATATTATATATAATGATCTATCGTCTTGAATATATGTCTCGTCTAGTGATGTACGTATATACATAGTACGTATTCAAAAGCTAATTAACCGATCGATATATAATCCATATCCAAGTAGTATGGAATATGTTGTATATTACGTACATATGAGTTAATATACGATCATTGAATATAATTAACCAAGTTATTCTATGTACTATAATGATCCGTCGTCTTGAATATATGTCTCGTCTAGTGATGTAGGTATATATATAGTACGTATTCAAAAGCTAATTAACTAATTGATAATCCATCCAAGCAGTGGAATACCATTGTATTACGTACACACGAGGTAATATACGATTGTTGAGTAATGTAAATAACCAAGTCCTATATATAGAGTAATGATCTGTCGTCTTGAATATATGTTTTTTTGCGGTGATATTGTACGTATATATATAGTACGTATTCAAAAGCTAATTAACCAATCGATAATCCATCCAAGTAGTATGGAATACATTGTATTACGTACATATATGAGGTAATATATGATCGTTGAGTAATATAATTATCACGACCCAATTTCTCGGTCATGATGGCACCTACAACCCTCGGTAGGTGAACCAATCCCCATAGCCCAGAACAATTAGCAATGGGCTACTATCTAACAAATAAGGGAACAAGACGAAGAGAACAAAAAAAGGAGTATAAATATATACATATGCGGAAACTAAACTAAACCCCAAGACCTGGTATCATAGTACAGAGCCAAACTACATACATGGAGTGCAAATAAACCAAAACTATATATACAGATGTCTCTGAATGGTAATAGAGTACATGAAGCAAAAGATAAACTAAAGCTAAGCTCCGATCGCCAAGAGCTCACCCTCAGTCTGAAGTAGTCCCCGACAGATCTCCAAGCCGAATCACAGTGATCTAACGGCGATGGCCACGCTAGGATCTGCACCCAAAGATGCAGGGGGTAGGGATGAGCACCAAATGCGAAGCATAAGGTACCCAGTAGGTATCATAGGCCGACTGGGCACATATAAGATAAAAGCGTAGTAATAGACAGAATAGAAGCAATCAGTCACAGAAATCAACGAAAGGTACATAGGAACTAGCCCAGAGGGAAATCAACAGAACCACATGTGAGGCTAGTAAGCAGAATATACACACCATAGGCACAGGTGAAAGTAAGAAATAACGCACCTGGGGTCCTTGCAATAACAGTGTATACATAATAAGTTTACAAATGGACGGTATACCGGTAACCTCAAGTGTAAGAAGAAGAGACAAAGAGTAATAATAGGCATGCTCAGAGACATGAATCAAGCCCAACTAATCATATCAATCTCACACCCAGCAACTAACAGTCTAGCAGTAACCAATTTCATAATTAACCGTAACAGGGAATAATTCTACAAGTAAATAGAAAGAGTCTACCTACAGTCCCTCGGCCGCCCATACAATCGAGGAACACAAACAAGTGAAAACAAACCCTCCGGCATCCCATACTACCGGAGCGTACAATCAGCAAACAATAAACAAGGGTGGAACCTCGAACCATGAATGATATGATGCATGAAGATCTCAAGTGCCATGGTATCTCTGTATGTACCTCATCCGGCGCCGATCCGGCCCAGCAGGTACGTTCCATGGAAGGACACTGCCCGTATACCTCTACTCCGCAGTATACCCCTCCTCCGGCACACGCAGCCCGTAGCCCCTGGACCGGATGGCAAGGTCCATGGAGGTCCCAGACCCCATACTAAAACTCAGTATCAACACATGTCATCCGAAAGCAAGTCCGGTATCAAGATAGAGACCCAGTCTCGAATAGGCAATGCCCAGACCCTGTCCAGGACTAAAGTAGTAGGAAAATGTCTCAAAAACCCCTCCAAGGGTGCCCGGGCGTAACCGGGTCTAAACAGTAAAAAGTCATCTTAGGTGCTCGGTCCGACCGAGGCTAAAAATCATCTCAAGTAACAAGAAAACTCAACTAGCACCCCGGCCCTGCCGAGTCTAGCGATAATCGTAAAATTGATGATTTTAAACATAATTTTACTTTCTTGCCCAAAAATATACACAAGTTAAATCAAACCATTTCCAAATTATTTCCATTAAAAATGGGCCCTCCGGGCCATGCAAGGTTTAGAAAATAGTGCCAGTAGGCCCGAAGCCAAAACCATAGTAAAACATGGATAAAACCTCTTTATATGCATAGAAATGGTATGATCACACATAGTAGCTGCCCAGCAGCTCACAATCAACCTATCGACCCTGCACAGGCCCACAGCTACTCAGCAAGCATAACCAGCCTAGAAGGATAATTCTATGCCCGGGACTCGCGGACATTCTCAAAATCCCACCTTCTATATTCCAGAGTCAACAAGGCCTCACAGGACCACAAGGGTAAATAAAATATATCGGCAAATACTACAAGCAACGGAGGAACAAAAGTAGGCGGACATGAATAAAGCGGTCGAGGTCTGTAGTGCTAACCTAATAATCCAACCCAAGGATGCCCATTAATACAATTTTATTCTATATATGCGGAGTCTAGGGAAAATAAACCGTAACCTACCTGTCGTCCGATGACAAGCTCGAACCTCTCCGAAAAGAAGCTCCGAAACAAAATCAAACTTGAACTCGGGCTTGAATAACTTGACGTAGAAAATTGATTTTCATTTGAGAATCAACTATAGTTTCGACACATGCTTTCTTCCACAAACTCCCTCCAGCCATCTGCTTGCATATAGGTACTACAGCCTATGCTAATGTTTGGATGGAAAATAAAATGGAGGTTTGTAGTAAAAGAAACAGTAACATAAGTTCTACTTTCTCCTAACTAAGTGAACAACTTTCTCCTAACTAAGTGAACAATACATAGCAGAATATATACATAATGTAAAGTAGATATAAGT